>OY756261.1:11953529-11958529 GCA_963576845.1 Megachile leachella | reverse complement strand
CAGAGTCAGAGACAGAGACAGAGACAGATATAGAGACAGAGACAGAGACAGAGACAGAGACAGAGACAGAGACAGAGACAGAGACAGAGACAGAGACAGAGACAGAGACAGAGACAGAGACAGAGACAGAGACAGAGACAGAGACAGAGACAGAGACAGAGACAGAGACAAAGACAGAGACAGAGATAGAGACAGACGCAGAGATAGGGACAGACGCAGAGAGCGAGAGAGAGTGACAGAGGCAGACACAGAGAGAGAGACACAGACAGAGACAGATATAGAGACAGAGACAGAGACAGAGACAGAGACAGAGACAGACACAGAGACAGAGACAGAGACAGAGACAGAGACAGAGACAGAGACAGAGACAGAGACAGAGACAGAGACAGAGACAGAGACAGAGACAGAGACAGAGACAGAGACAGAGACAGAGACAGAGACAGAGACAGAGACAGAGACAGAGACAGAGACAGAGACAGAGACAGAGACAGAGACAGAGACAGAGACAGAGACAGAGACAGAGACAGAGACAGAGACAGAGACAGAGACAGAGACAGAGACAGAGACAGAGACAGAGACAGAGACAGAGACAGAGACAGAGACAGACACAGAGACAGAGACAGAGATAGAGATAGAGACAGACGCAGAGATAGAGACAGACGCAGAGAGCGAGAGAGAGTGACAGAGGCAGACACAGAGGCAGAGACAGAGACAGAGACAGAGACCGAGACAGAGACAGAGACAGAGACAGAGACAGAGACAGAGACAGAGACAGAGGCAGAGACAGAGACAGAGACAGAGGCAGAGGCAGACGCAGAGGCAGACGCAGAGATAAGGACAGACGCAGAGAGCGAGAGAGAGCGACAGAGACAGACACAGAGAGAGAGACAGAGACAGAGACAGAGACATCGACAGAGACAGAGACAGAGACGGAGACAGAGACGGAGATGGAGACGGAGACGGAGACGGAGACGGAGACGGAGACGGAGACGGAGACGGAGACGGAGACGGAGACGGAGACGGAGACGGAGACGGAGACGGAGACGGAGACGGAATCGGAGACGGAGACAGAGACAGAGACAAAGACAGAGACAGAGATAGAGACAGACGCAGAGATAGGGACAGACGCAGAGAGCGAGAGAGAGTGACAGAGGCAGACACAGAGAGAGAGACACAGACAGAGACAGATATAGAGACAGAGACAGAGACAGAGACAGAGACAGAGACAGAGACAGAGACAGAGACAGAGACAGAGACAGAGACAGAGACAGAGACAGAGACAGAGACAAAGACAGAGACAGAGATAGAGACAGACGCAGAGATAGGGACAGACGCAGAGAGCGAGAGAGAGTGACAGAGGCAGACACAGAGAGAGAGACACAGACAGAGACAGAGCCAGAGACAGAGACGGAGACAGAGACGGAGACGGAGACGGAGACGGAGACGGAGACGGAGACGGAGACGGCGACGGAGACGGAGACGGAGACGGAGACGGAGACGGAGACGGAGACGGAGACGGAGACGGAGACGGAGACGGAGACGGAGACGGAGACGGAGACGGAGACGGAGACGGAGACGGAGACGGAGACGGAGACGGAGACGGAGACGGAGACAGAGACAGAGACAGACGCAGAGACCGAGAGAGAGTGACAGAGGCCGACACAGAGAGAGAGACAGAGACAGAGACAGAGACAGAGACGGAGACAGAGACAGAGACAGAGACAGAGGCAGAGACAGAGACAGAGACAGAGACAGAGACAGAGACAGAGACAGAGACAGAGACAGAGACAGAGACAGAGACAGAGACAGAGACAGAGACAGAGACAGAGACAGAGACAGAGACAGAGACAGAGACAGAGACAGAGACAGAGACAGAGACAGAGACAGAGACAGAGACAGAGACAGAGACAGAGACAGAGACAGAGACAGAGACAGAGACAGAGACAGAGACAGAGACAGAGACAGAGACAGAGACAGAGACAGAGACAGAGACAGAGACAGAGACAGAGACAGAGACAGAGACAGAGATAGAGATAGAGACAGACGCAGAGATAGGGACAGATGCAGAGAGCGAGAGAGAGTGACAGAGGCAGACACAGAGAGAGAGACACAGATAGAGACAGAGACAGAGACAGAGACAGAGGCAGACGCAGAGGTAGGGACAGACGCAGACAGCGAGAAAGAGTGACAGAGACAGACACAGAGAGAGAGACAGAGACAGAGACAGAGACAGAGACAGACGCAGAGATAGGGACAGACGCAGAGAGCGAGAGAGAGTGACAGAGACAGAGACAGAGACAGAGACAGAGACAGATATAGAGACAGAGACAGAGACAGAGACAGAGACAGAGACAGAGACAGAGACAGAGACAGAGACAGAGACAGAGACAGAGACAGAGACAGAGACAGAGACAGAGACAGAGACAGAGACAGAGACAGAGACAGAGACAGAGACAGAGACAGAGACAGAGACAGAGACAAAGACAGAGACAGAGATAGAGACAGACGCAGAGATAGGGACAGACGCAGAGAGCGAGAGAGAGTGACAGAGGCAGACACAGAGAGAGAGACACAGACAGAGACAGATATAGAGACAGAGACAGAGACAGAGACAGAGACAGAGACAGACACAGAGACAGAGACAGAGACAGAGACAGAGACAGAGACAGAGACAGAGACAGAGACAGAGACAGAGACAGAGACAGAGACAGAGACAGAGACAGAGACAGAGACAGAGACAGAGACAGAGACAGAGACAGAGACAGAGACAGAGACAGAGACAGAGACAGAGACAGAGACAGAGACAGAGACAGAGACAGAGACAGAGACAGAGACAGAGACAGAGACAGAGACAGAGACAGAGACAGAGACAGAGACAGAGACAGAGACAGAGACAGAGACAGAGACAGACACAGAGACAGAGACAGAGATAGAGATAGAGACAGACGCAGAGATAGAGACAGACGCAGAGAGCGAGAGAGAGTGACAGAGGCAGACACAGAGGCAGAGACAGAGACAGAGACAGAGACCGAGACAGAGACAGAGACAGAGACAGAGACAGAGACAGAGACAGAGACAGAGGCAGAGACAGAGACAGAGACAGAGGCAGAGGCAGACGCAGAGGCAGACGCAGAGATAAGGACAGACGCAGAGAGCGAGAGAGAGCGACAGAGACAGACACAGAGAGAGAGACAGAGACAGAGACAGAGACATCGACAGAGACAGAGACAGAGACGGAGACAGAGACGGAGATGGAGACGGAGACGGAGACGGAGACGGAGACGGAGACGGAGACGGAGACGGAGACGGAGACGGAGACGGAGACGGAGACGGAGACGGAGACGGAATCGGAGACGGAGACAGAGACAGAGACAAAGACAGAGACAGAGATAGAGACAGACGCAGAGATAGGGACAGACGCAGAGAGCGAGAGAGAGTGACAGAGGCAGACACAGAGAGAGAGACACAGACAGAGACAGATATAGAGACAGAGACAGAGACAGAGACAGAGACAGAGACAGAGACAGAGACAGAGACAGAGACAGAGACAGAGACAGAGACAGAGACAGAGACAGAGACAGAGACAGAGACAAAGACAGAGACAGAGATAGAGACAGACGCAGAGATAGGGACAGACGCAGAGAGCGAGAGAGAGTGACAGAGGCAGACACAGAGAGAGAGACACAGACAGAGACAGAGCCAGAGACAGAGACGGAGACAGGGACGGAGACGGAGACGGAGACGGAGACGGAGACGGAGACGGAGACGGAGACGGCGACGGAGACGGAGACGGAGACGGAGACGGAGACGGAGACGGAGACGGAGACGGAGACGGAGACGGAGACGGAGACGGAGACGGAGACGGAGACGGAGACGGAGACGGAGACGGAGACGGAGACGGAGACGGAGACGGAGACAGAGACAGAGACAGACGCAGAGACCGAGAGAGAGTGACAGAGGCCGACACAGAGAGAGAGACAGAGACAGAGACAGAGACAGAGACGGAGACAGAGACAGAGACAGAGACAGAGACAGAGACAGAGATAGAGATAGAGACAGACGCAGAGATAGAGACAGACGCAGAGAGCGAGAGAGAGTGACAGAGGCAGACACAGAGACAGAGACAGAGACAGAGACAGAGACAGAGACAGAGACAGAGACAGAGACAGAGACAGAGACAGAGACAGAGACAGAGACAGAGACAGAGACAGAGACAGAGACAGAGACAGAGACAGAGACAGAGACAGAGACAGAGACAGAGACAGAGACAGAGACAGAGACAGAGACAGAGACAGAGACAGAGACAGAGACAGAGACAGAGACAGAGACAGAGACAGAGACAGAGACAGGGACAGAGACAGAGACAGAGACAGAGACAGAGACAGAGACAGAGACAGAGACAGAGACAGAGACAGAGACAGAGACAGAGACAGAGACAGAGACAGAGATAGAGATAGAGACAGACGCAGAGATAGAGACAGACGCAGAGAGCGAGAGAGAGTGACAGAGGCAGACACAGAGACAGAGACAGAGACAGAGACAGAGACAGAGACAGAGACAGAGACAGAGACAGAGACAGAGACAGAGACAGAGACAGAGACAGAGACAGAGACAGAGACAGAGACAGAGACAGAGACAGAGACAGAGACAGAGACAGAGACAGAGACAGAGACAGAGACAGAGACAGAGACAGAGACAGAGACAGAGACAGAGACAGAGACAGAGACAGAGACAGAGACAGAGACAGAGACAGAGACAGAGACAGAGACAGAGACAGAGACAGAGACAGAGACAGAGACAGAGACAGAGACAGAGACAGAGACAGAGACAGAGACAGAGACAGAGACAGAGACAGAGACAGAGACAGAGACAGAGACAGAGACAGAGACAGAGATAGAGATAGAGACAGACGCAGAGATAGGGACAGACGCAGAGAGCGAGAGAGAGTGACAGAGGCAGACACAGAGAGAGAGACACAGACAGAGACAGAGCCAGAGACA
>OY756261.1:11893529-11896029 GCA_963576845.1 Megachile leachella | reverse complement strand
ACGGAGACGCAGACGGAGACGGAGACGGAGACGGACACGGAGACGGAGACGGAGACGGAGACGGAAACGGTGACGGAGACGGAGACGGAGACAGAGACGGAGACGGAGACGGAGACAGAGACAGAGACAGAGACAGAGACAGACGCAGAGACCGAGAGAGAGTGACAGAGGCCGACACAGAGAAGAGAGACAGAGACAGAGACAGAGACAGAGACAGAGACAGAGACAGAGACAGAGACAGAGACAGAGACAGAGACAGAGACAGAGACAGAGACAGAGACAGAGACAGAGACAGAGACAGAGACAGAGACAGAGACAGAGACAGAGACAGAGACAGAGACAGAGACAGAGACAGAGACAGAGACAGAGACAGAGACAGAGACAGATACAGAGACAGAGACAGAGACAGAGACAGAGACAGAGACAGAGACAGAGACAGAGACAGAGACAGAGACAGAGACAGAGACAGAGACAGAGACAGAGATAGAGATAGAGACAGACGCATAGATAGGGACAGATGCAGAGAGCGAGAGAGAGTGACAGAGGCAGACACAGAGAGAGAGACACAGACAGAGACAGAGACAGAGACAGAGACAGAGGCAGAGGCAGACGCAGAGATAGGGACAGACGCAGACAGCGAGAGAGAGTGACAGAGACAGACACAGAGAGAGAGACAGAGACAGAGACAGAGACAGAGACAGAGACAGATGCAGAGATAGGGACAGACGCAGAGAGCGAGAGAGAATGACAGAGACAGAGACAGAGAGAGAGACAGAGACAGAGACAGATATAGAGACAGAGACAGAGACAGAGACAGAGACAGAGACAGAGACAGAGACGGAGACGGAGACAGAGACGGAGACGGAGACGGAGACGGAGACGCAGACGGAGACGGAGACGGTGACGGAGACGGAGACGGAGACGGAGACGGAGACGGAGACGGAGACGGAGACGGAGACGGAGACGGAGACGGAGACGGAGACGGAGATAGAGATAGAGACAGACGCAGAGATAGGGACAGATGCAGAGAGCGAGAGAGTTGACAGAGGCAGACACAGAGAGAGAGACACAGATAGAGACAGAGACAGAGACAGACGCAGAGATAGGAACAGACGCAGAGAGCGAGAGAGAGTGACAGAGACAGAGACAGAGAGAGAGACAGAGACAGAGACAGAGGCAGATATAGAGACAGAGACAGAGACAGAGACAGAGACAGAGACAGAGACAGAGACAGAGACAGAGACAGAGACAGAGACAGAGACAGAGACAGAGACAGAGACAGAGACAGAGACAGAGACAGAGACAGAGACAGAGACAGAGACAGAGACAGAGACAAAGACAGAGACAGAGATAGAGACAGACGCAGAGATAGGGACAGACGCAGAGAGCGAGAGAGAGTGACAGAGGCAGACACAGAGAGAGAGACACAGGCAGAGACAGATATAGAGACAGAGACAGAGACAGAGACAGAGACAGAGACAGAGACAAAGACAGAGACAGAGACAGAGACAAAGACAGAGACAGAGATAGAGACAGACGCAGAGATAGGGACAGACGCAGAGAGCGAGAGAGAGTGACAGAGGCAGACACAGAGAGAGAGACACAGACAGAGACAGAGACAGAGACAGAGGCAGAGACAGAGACAGAGACAGAGACAGAGACAGAGACAGAGATAGAGACAAAGACAGAGACAGAGATAGAGACAGACGCAGAGATAGGGACAGACGCAGAGAGCGAGAGAGAGTGACAGAGGCAGACACAGAGAGAGAGACACAGGCAGAGACAGATATAGAGACAGAGACAGAGACAGAGACAGAGACAGAGACAAAGACAGAGACAGAGACAGAGACAAAGACAGAGACAGAGATAGAGACAGACGCAGAGATAGGGACAGACGCAGAGAGCGAGAGAGAGTGACAGAGGCAGACACAGAGAGAGAGACACAGGCAGAGACAGATATAGAGACAGAGACAGAGACAGAGACAGAGACAGAGACAGAGGCAGAGACAAAGACAGAGACAGAGACAGAGACAAAGACAGAGACAGAGATAGAGACAGACGCAGAGATAGGGACAGACGCAGAGAGCGAGAGAGAGTGACAGAGGCAGACACAGAGAGAGAGACACAGACAGAGACAGAGACAGAGACAGAGACAGAGGCAGAGACAGAGACAGAGACAGAGACAGAGACAGAGACAGAGACAGAGACAAAGACAGAGACAGAGATAGAGACAGACGCAGAGATAGGGACAGACGCAGAGAGCGAGAGAGAGTGACAGAGGCAGACACAGAGAGAGAGACACAGACAGAGACAGAGACAGAGACAGAGACGGAGACGGAGACAGAGACAGAGACAGAGACAGAGACAGAGACAGAGACAGAGACAGAGACAGAGACAGAGACAGAGACAGAGACAGAGACAGAGACAGAGACAGAGACAAAGACAGAGACAGAGACAGAGACAAAGACAGAGACAGAGATAGAGACAGACGCAGAGATAG
>OY756261.1:11836029-11838529 GCA_963576845.1 Megachile leachella | reverse complement strand
ACACAGAGAAGAGAGACAGAGACAGAGACAGAGACAGAGACAGAGACAGAGACAGAGACAGAGACAGAGACAGAGACAGAGACAGAGACAGAGACAGATACAGAGACAGATACAGAGACAGAGACAGAGACAGAGACAGAGACAGAGACAGAGACAGAGACAGAGACAGAGACAGAGACAGAGACAGAGACAGAGACAGAGATAGAGATAGAGACAGACGCAGAGATAGGGACAGATGCAGAGAGCGAGAGAGAGTGACAGAGGCAGACACAGAGAGAGAGACACAGACAGAGACAGAGACAGAGACAGAGACAGAGGCAGAGGCAGACGCAGAGATAGGGACAGACGCAGACAGCGAGAGAGAGTGACAGAGACAGACACAGAGAGAGAGACAGAGACAGAGACAGAGACAGAGACAGAGACAGATGCAGAGATAGGGACAGACGCAGAGAGCGAGAGAGAATGACAAAGACAGAGACAGAGAGAGAGACAGAGACAGAGACAGATATAGAGACAGAGACAGAGACAGAGACAGAGACAGAGACAGAGACGGAGACAGAGACGGAGACGGAGACGGAGACGGAGACGGAGACGCAGACGGAGACGGAGACGGAGACGGAGACGGAGACGGAGACGGAGACGGAGACGGAGACGGAAACGGCGACGGAGACGGAGACGGAGACAGAGACGGAGACGGAGACGGAGACAGAGACAGAGACAGAGACAGAGACAGACGCAGAGACCGAGAGAGAGTGACAGAGGCCGACACAGAGAAGAGAGACAGAGACAGAGACAGAGACAGAGACAGAGACAGAGACAGAGACAGAGACAGAGACAGAGACGGAGACAGAGACAGAGACAGAGACAGAGACAGAGACAAAGACAGAGACAGAGATAGAGACAGACGCAGAGATAGGGACAGACGCAGAGATAGGGACAGACGCAGAGAGCGAGAGAGAGTGACAGAGGCAGACACAGAGAGAGAGACACAGACAGAGACAGAGACAGAGACAGAGACAGAGGCAGAGGCAGAGACAGAGACAGAGACAGAGACAGAGACAGAGACAGAGACAGAGACAGAGACAGAGACAGAGACAGAGACAGAGACAGAGACAGAGACAGAGATAGAGACAGACGCAGAGATAGGGACAGACGCAGAGAGCGAGAGAGAGTGACAGAGGCAGACACAGAGAGAGAGACACAGACAGAGACAGAGACAGAGACAGAGACAGAGGCAGAAACAGAGACAGAGACAGAGACAGAGACAGAGACAGAGACAGAGACAGAGACAGAGACAAAGACAGAGACAGAGATAGAGACAGACGCAGAGATAGGGACAGACGCAGAGAGCGAGAGAGAGTGACAGAGGCAGACACAGAGAGAGAGACACAGACAGAGACAGAGACAGAGACAGAGACGGAGACAGAGACGGAGACGGAGACGGAGACGGAGACGGAGACGGAGACGGAGACGCAGACGGAGACGGAGACGGACACGGAGACGGAGACGGAGACGGAGACGGAGACGGAGACGGAGACGGAGACGGAGACGGAAACGGTGACGGAGACGGAGACGGAGACAGAGACGGAGACGGAGACGGAGACAGAGACAGAGACAGAGACAGAGACAGACGCAGAGACCGAGAGAGAGTGACAGAGGCCGACACAGAGAAGAGAGACAGAGACAGAGACAGAGACAGAGACAGAGACAGAGACAGAGACAGAGACAGAGACAGAGACAGAGACAGAGACAGAGACAGAGACAGAGACAGAGACAGAGACAGAGACAGAGACAGAGACAGAGACAGAGACAGAGACAGAGACAGAGACAGAGACAGAGACAGAGACAGAGACAGAGACAGATACAGAGACAGAGACAGATACAGAGACAGAGACAGAGGCAGAGACAGAGACAGAGACAGAGACAGAGACAGAGACAGAGACAGAGACAGAGACAGAGACAGAGACAGAGACAGAGACAGAGACAAAGACAGAGACAGAGATAGAGACAGACGCAGAGATAGGGACAGACGCAGAGAGCGAGAGAGAGTGACAGAGGCAGACACAGAGAGAGAGACACAGGCAGAGACAGATATAGAGACAGAGATAGAGACAGAGACAGAGACAGAGACAGAGACAGAGACAGAGACAGAGACAGAGACAGAGACAGAGACAGAGACAGAGACAGAGACAGAGACAGAGACAAAGACAGAGACAGAGACAGAGACAAAGACAGAGACAGAGATAGAGACAGACGCAGAGATAGGGACAGACGCAGAGAGCGAGAGAGAGTGACAGAGGCAGACACACAGAGAGAGACACAGACAGAGACAGAGACAGAGACAGAGACGGAGACAGAGACGGAGACGGAGACGGAGACGGAGACGGAGACGGAGACGCAGACGGAGACGGAGACGGAGACGGAGACGGAGACGGAGACGGAAACGGTGACGGAGACGGAGACGGAGACGGAGACAGAGACGGAGACGGAGACGGAGACA
>OY756261.1:11816029-11818529 GCA_963576845.1 Megachile leachella | reverse complement strand
AGAGACACAGACAGAGACAGAGACAGAGACAGAGACAGAGGCAGAGGCAGAGACAGAGACAGAGACAGAGACAGAGACAGAGACAGAGACAAAGACAGAGACAGAGATAGAGACAGACGCAGAGATAGGGACAGACGCAGAGAGCGAGAGAGAGTGACAGAGGCAGACACAGAGAGAGAGACACAGACAGAGACAGAGACAGAGACAGAGACGGAGACGGAGACAGAGACAGAGACAGAGACAGAGACAGAGACAGAGGCAGAGACAGAGACAGAGACAGAGAAAGAGACAGAGACAGAGACAGAGACAGAGACAGAGACAGAGACAGAGACAAAGACAGAGACAGAGACAGAGACAAAGACAGAGACAGAGATAGAGACAGACGCAGAGATAGGGACAGACGCAGAGAGCGAGAGAGAGTGACAGAGACAGAGACAGAGAGAGAGACAGAGACAGAGACAGATATAGAGACAGAGACAGAGACAGAGACAGAGACAGAGACAGAGACAGAGACAGAGACAGAGACAGAGACAGAGACAGAGACAGAGACAGAGACAGAGACAGACACAGAGACAGAGACAAAGACAGAGACAGAGATAGAGACAGACGCAGAGATAGGGACAGACGCAGAGAGCGAGAGAGAGTGACAGAGGCAGACACAGAGAGAGAGACACAGGCAGAGACAGATATAGAGACAGAGATAGAGACAGAGACAGAGACAGAGACAGAGATAGAGACAGACGCAGAGATAGGGACAGACGCAGAGAGCGAGAGAGAGTGACAGAGGCAGACACACAGAGAGAGACACAGACAGAGACAGAGACAGAGACAGAGACAGAGACGGAGACAGAGACGGAGACGGAGACGGAGACGGAGACGCAGACGGAGACGGAGACGGAGACGGACACGGAGACGGAGACGGAGACGGAGACGGAAACGGTGACGGAGACGGAGACGGAGACAGAGACGGAGACGGAGACGGAGACAGAGACAGAGACAGAGACAGAGACAGACGCAGAGACCGAGAGAGAGTGACAGAGGCCGACACAGAGAAGAGAGACAGAGACAGAGACAGAGACAGAGACAGAGACAGAGACAGAGACAGAGACAGAGACAGAGACAGAGACAGAGACAGAGACAGAGACAGAGACAGAGACAGAGACAGAGACAGAGACAGAGACAGAGACAGAGACAGAGACAGAGACAGAGACAGAGACAGAGACAGAGACAGAGACAGAGACAGAGACAGAGACAGAGACAGAGACAGAGACAGAGACAGAGACAGAGACAGATACAGAGACAGAGACAGAGACAGAGACAGAGACAGAGACAGAGACAGAGACAGAGACAGAGACAGAGACAGAGACAGAGACAGAGACAGAGACAGAGGCAGAGGCAGACGCAGAGATAGGGACAGACGCAGACAGCGAGAGAGAGTGACAGAGACAGACACAGGGAGAGAGACAGAGACAGAGACAGAGACAGAGACAGAGACAGAGACAAAGACAGAGACAGAGATAGAGACAGACGCAGAGATAGGGACAGACGCAGAGAGCGAGAGAGAGTGACAGAGGCAGACACAGAGAGAGAGACACAGACTGAGACAGAGCCAGAGACAGAGACGGAGACAGAGACGGAGACGGAGACGGAGACGGAGACGGAGACGGAGACGGAGACGGAGACGGAGACGGAGACGGAGACGGAGACGGAGACGGAGACGGAGACGGAGACGGAGACAGAGACCGAGACAGAGACAGAGACAGAGAGAGAGACAAACGCAGAGACCGAGAGAGAGTGACAGAGGCCGACACAGAGAGAGAGACAGAGACAGAGACAGAGACAGAGACGGAGACAGAGACAGAGACAGAGGCAGAGACAGAGACAGAGACAGAGACAGAGACAGAGACGGAGACGGAGACGGAGACGGAGACAGAGACAGAGACAGAGACAGAGACAGAGACAGAGACAGAGACAGAGACAGAGACAGAGACAGAGATAGAGACAGAGACAGACGCAGAGATAGGGACAGATGCAGAGAGCGAGAGAGAGTGACAGAGGCAGACACAGAGAGAGAGACACAGACAGAGACAGAGAGAGAGACACAGACAGAGACAGATATAGAGACAGAGACAGAGACAGAGACAGAGACAGAGACAGAGACAGAGACAGAGACAGAGACAGAGACAGAGACAGAGACAGAGACAGAGACAGAGACAGAGACAGAGACAGAGACAGAGACAGAGACAGAGACAGAGACAGAGAGAGAGACACAGACAGAGACAGAGACAGAGACAGAGACGGAGACGGAGACAGAGACAGAGACAGAGACAGAGACAGAGACAGAGACAGAGACAGAGATAGAGATAGAGACAGACGCAGAGATAGGGACAGATGCAGAGAGCGAGAGAGAGTGACAGAGGCAGACACAGAGAGAGAGACACAGATAGAGACAGAGACAGAGACAGAGGCAGAGGCAGACGCAGAGATAGGGACAGACGCA
>OY756261.1:11731029-11746029 GCA_963576845.1 Megachile leachella | reverse complement strand
AGACAGAGACAGAGACAGAGACAGAGACAGAGACAGAGACAGAGACAGAGACAGAGACAGAGACAGAGACAGAGACAGAGACAGAGACAGAGACAGAGACAGAGACAGAGACAAAGACAGAGACAGAGATAGAGACAGACGCAGAGATAGGGACAGACGCAGAGAGCGAGAGAAAGTGACAGAGGTAGACACAGAGAGAGAGACACAGACAGAGACAGAGACAGAGACAGAGACAGAGACAGAGACAGAGACAGAGACAGAGCGAGAGAGAGCGACAGAGACAGAGACAGAGAGAGAGACAGAGACAGAGACAGAGACAGAGACAGAGACAGAGGCAGAGACAGAGACAGAGACAGAGACAGAGACAGAGACAGAGACAGAGACAGACATAGAGACAGACGCAGAGATAGAGACAGACGCAGAGAGCGAGAGAGAGTGACAGAGGCAGACACAGAGACAGAGACAGAGACAGAGACAGAGACAGAGACAGAGACAGAGACAGAGACAGAGACAGAGACAGAGACAGAGACAGAGACAGAGACAGAGGCA
This sequence comes from Megachile leachella, assembly GCA_963576845.1. Classification (NCBI taxonomy): domain Eukaryota; kingdom Metazoa; phylum Arthropoda; class Insecta; order Hymenoptera; family Megachilidae; genus Megachile; species Megachile leachella. The sequence continues at coordinate 11,745,480 of OY756261.1, read as the reverse complement.
GAGGCAGAGACAGAGACAGAGACAGAGGCAGACGCAGAGGCAGACGCAGAGATAAGGACAGACGCAGAGAGCGAGAGAGAGCGACAGAGACAGACACAGAGAGAGAGACAGAGACAGAGACAGATATAGAAACAGAGACAGAGACAGAGACAGAGACAGAGACAGAGACAGAGACAGAGACAGAGACAGAGACAGAGACAGAGACAGAGACAGAGACAGAGACAGAGACAGAGACAGAGACAGAGACAGAGACAGAGACAGAGACAGAGACAGAGGCAGAGACAGAGACAGAGACAGAGACAAAGACAGAGACAGAGATAGAGACAGACGCAGAGATAGGGACAGACGCAGAGACCGAGAGAGAGTGACAGAGGCCGACACAGAGAGAGAGAGACAGAGACAGAGACAGAGACAGAGACAGAGACAGAGACAGAGACAGAGACAGAGACAGAGACAGAGACAGAGACAGAGACAGAGACAGAGACAGAGACAGAGGCAGAGACAGAGACAGAGACAGAGACAGAGGCAGACGCAGAGATAAGGACAGACGCAGAGAGCGAGAGAGAGCGACAGAGACAGACACAGAGAGAGAGACAGAGACAGAGACAGATATAGAAACAGAGACAGAGACAGAGACAGAGACAGAGACAGAGACAGAGACAGAGACAGAGACAGAGACAGAGACAGAGACAGAGACAGAGACAGAGACAGAGACAGAGACAGAGACAGAGACAGAGACAGAGACAGAGACAGAGACAGAGACAAAGACAGAGACAGAGATAGAGACAGACGCAGAGATAGGGACAGACGCAGAGAGCGAGAGAAAGTGACAGAGGTAGACACAGAGAGAGAGACACAGACAGAGACAGAGACAGAGACAGAGACAGAGACAGAGACAGAGACAGAGCGAGAGAGAGCGACAGAGACAGAGACAGAGACAGAGACAGAGACAGAGACAGAGACAGAGACAGAGACAGAGGCAGAGACAGAGACAGAGACAGAGACAGAGACAGAGACAGAGACAGAGACAGAGACAGAGACAGAGACAGAGACAGAGACAGAGACAGAGACAGAGACAGAGACAGAGACAGAGACAGAGACAGAGACAGAGACAGAGACAGAGACAGAGACAGAGACAGAGACAGAGACAGAGACAGAGACAGAGACAGAGACAGAGACAGAGACAGAGACAGAGACAGAGACAGAGACAGAGACAGAGACAGAGACAGAGACAGAGACAGAGGCAGAGACAGAGACAGAGACAGAGACAGAGACAGAGACAGAGACAGAGACAGAGACAGAGACACAGACAGAGACAGAGACAGAGACAGAGACAGAGACAGAGACAGAGACAGAGACAGAGACAGACGCAGAGATAGGGACAGACGCAGAGAGCGAGAGAGAGTGACAGAGACAGAGACAGAGAGAGAGACAGAGACAGAGACAAAGACAGAGACAGAGACAGAGACAAAGACAGAGACAGAGATAGAGACAGACGCAGAGATAGGGACAGACGCAGAGAGCGAGAGAGTGACAGATGCAGACACACAGAGAGAGACAGAGACAGAGACAGATATAGAAACAGAGACAGAGACAGAGACGGAGACGGAGACAGAGACAGAGACAGAGACAGAGACAGAGACAGAGACAGAGACAGAGACAGAGACAGAGATAGAGATAGAGACAGACGCAGAGATAGGGACAGATGCAGAGAGCGAGAGAGAGTGACAGAGGCAGACACAGAGAGAGAGACACAGACAGAGACAGAGGCAGAGACAGAGGCAGGGGCAGACGCAGAGATAGGGACAGACGCAGACAGCGAGAGAGAGTGACAGAGACAGACACAGAGAGAGAGACAGAGACAGAGACAGAGACAGACGCAGAGATAGGGACAGACGCAGAGAGCGAGAGAGAGTGACAGAGGCAGACACAGAGAGGGAGACACAGGCAGAGACAGATATAGAGACAGAGACAGAGACAGAGACAGAGACAGAGACAGAGACAGAGACAGAGACAGAGACAGAGACAGAGACAGAGACAGAGACAGAGACAGAGACAGAGACAGAGACAGAGACAGAGACAAAGACAGATATAGAAACAGAGACAGAGACAGACACAGAGAGAGAGACAGAGACAGAGACAGATATAGAAACAGAGACAGAGACAGAGACAGAGACAGAGACAGAGATAGAGACAGAGACAGAGACAGAGACAGAGACAGAGACAGAGACAGAGACAGAGACAGAGACAGAGACAGAGACAGAGACAGAGACAGAGACAGAGACAGAGACAGAGACAGAGACAGAGACAGAGACAGAGACAGAGACAGAGACAGAGGCAGAGACAGAGACAGAGACAGAGACAAAGACAGAGACAGAGATAGAGACAGACGCAGAGATAGGGACAGACGCAGAGACCGAGAGAGAGTGACAGAGGCCGACACAGAGAGAGAGAGACAGAGACAGAGACAGAGACAGAGACAGAGACAGAGACAGAGACAGAGACAGAGACAGAGACAGAGACAGAGACAGAGACAGAGGCAGAGACAGAGACAGAGACAGAGACAGAGGCAGACGCAGAGATAAGGACAGACGCAGAGAGCGAGAGAGAGCGACAGAGACAGACACAGAGAGAGAGACAGAGACAGAGACAGATATAGAAACAGAGACAGAGACAGAGACAGAGACAGAGACAGAGACAGAGACAGAGACAGAGACAGAGACAGAGACAGAGACAGAGACAGAGACAGAGACAGAGACAGAGACAGAGACAGAGACAAAGACAGAGACAGAGATAGAGACAGACGCAGAGATAGGGACAGACGCAGAGAGCGAGAGAAAGTGACAGAGGTAGACACAGAGAGAGAGACACAGACAGAGACAGAGACAGAGACAGAGACAGAGACAGAGACAGAGACAGAGACAGAGCGAGAGAGAGCGACAGAGACAGAGACAGAGAGAGAGACAGAGACAGAGACAGAGACAGAGACAGAGACAGAGGCAGAGACAGAGACAGAGACAGAGACAGAGACAGAGACAGAGACAGAGACAGACATAGAGACAGACGCAGAGATAGAGACAGACGCAGAGAGCGAGAGAGAGTGACAGAGGCAGACACAGAGACAGAGACAGAGACAGAGACAGAGACAGAGACAGAGACAGAGACAGAGACAGAGACAGAGACAGAGACAGAGACAGAGACAGAGACAGAGACAGAGACAGAGACAGAGACAGAGGCAGAGGCAGAGACAGAGACAGAGACAGAGGCAGACGCAGAGGCAGACGCAGAGATAAGGACAGACGCAGAGAGCGAGAGAGAGCGACAGAGACAGACACAGAGAGAGAGACAGAGACAGAGACAGATATAGAAACAGAGACAGAGACAGAGACAGAGACAGAGACAGAGACAGAGACAGAGACAGAGACAGAGACAGAGACAGAGACAGAGACAGAGACAGAGACAGAGACAGAGACAGAGACAGAGACAGAGACAGAGGCAGAGACAGAGACAGAGACAGAGACAAAGACAGAGACAGAGATAGAGACAGACGCAGAGATAGGGACAGACGCAGAGACCGAGAGAGAGTGACAGAGGCCGACACAGAGAGAGAGAGACAGAGACAGAGACAGAGACAGAGACAGAGACAGAGACAGAGACAGAGACAGAGACAGAGACAGAGACAGAGACAGAGACAGAGACAGAGACAGAGGCAGAGACAGAGACAGAGACAGAGACAGAGGCAGACGCAGAGATAAGGACAGACGCAGAGAGCGAGAGAGAGCGACAGAGACAGACACAGAGAGAGAGACAGAGACAGAGACAGATATAGAAACAGAGACAGAGACAGAGACAGAGACAGAGACAGAGACAGAGACAGAGACAGAGACAGAGACAGAGACAGAGACAGAGACAGAGACAGAGACAGAGACAGAGACAGAGACAGAGACAGAGACAGAGACAGAGACAGAGACAAAGACAGAGACAGAGATAGAGACAGACGCAGAGATAGGGACAGACGCAGAGAGCGAGAGAAAGTGACAGAGGTAGACACAGAGAGAGAGACACAGACAGAGACAGAGACAGAGACAGAGACAGAGACAGAGACAGAGACAGAGCGAGAGAGAGCGACAGAGACAGAGACAGAGACAGAGACAGAGACAGAGACAGAGACAGAGACAGAGACAGAGACAGAGGCAGAGACAGAGACAGAGACAGAGACAGAGACAGAGACAGAGACAGAGACAGAGACAGAGACAGAGACAGAGACAGAGACAGAGACAGAGACAGAGACAGAGACAGAGACAGAGACAGAGACAGAGACAGAGACAGAGACAGAGACAGAGACAGAGACAGAGACAGAGACAGAGACAGAGACAGAGACAGAGACAGAGGCAGAGACAGAGACAGAGACAGAGACAGAGACAGAGACAGAGACAGAGACAGAGACAGAGACACAGACAGAGACAGAGACAGAGACAGAGACAGAGACAGAGACAGAGACAGAGACAGAGACAGAGACAGACGCAGAGATAGGGACAGACGCAGAGAGCGAGAGAGAGTGACAGAGACAGAGACAGAGAGAGAGACAGAGACAGAGACAAAGACAGAGACAGAGACAGAGACAAAGACAGAGACAGAGATAGAGACAGACGCAGAGATAGGGACAGACGCAGAGAGCGAGAGAGTGACAGATGCAGACACACAGAGAGAGACAGAGACAGAGACAGATATAGAAACAGAGACAGAGACAGAGACGGAGACGGAGACAGAGACAGAGACAGAGACAGAGACAGAGACAGAGACAGAGACAGAGACAGAGACAGAGACAGAGATAGAGATAGAGACAGACGCAGAGATAGGGACAGATGCAGAGAGCGAGAGAGAGTGACAGAGGCAGACACAGAGAGAGAGACACAGACAGAGACAGAGGCAGAGACAGAGGCAGGGGCAGACGCAGAGATAGGGACAGACGCAGACAGCGAGAGAGAGTGACAGAGACAGACACAGAGAGAGAGACAGAGACAGAGACAGAGACAGACGCAGAGATAGGGACAGACGCAGAGAGCGAGAGAGAGTGACAGAGGCAGACACAGAGAGGGAGACACAGGCAGAGACAGATATAGAGACAGAGACAGAGACAGAGACAGAGACAGAGACAGAGACAGAGACAGAGACAGAGACAGAGACAGAGACAGAGACAGAGACAGAGACAGAGACAGAGACAGAGACAGAGACAGAGACAAAGACAGATATAGAAACAGAGACAGAGACAGAGACAGAGACAGAGACAGAGACAGAGACAGAGACAGAGACAGAGACAGAGACAGAGACAGAGACAGAGACAGAGACAGAGACAGAGGCAGAGACAGAGACAGAGACAGAGACAGAGACAAAGACAGAGACAGAGGCAGACGCAGAGATAAGGACAGACGCAGAGAGCGAGAGAGAGCGACAGAGACAGACACAGAGAGAGAGACAGAGACAGAGACAGATATAGAAACAGAGACAGAGACAGAGACAGAGACAGAGACAGAGACAGAGACAGAGACAGAGACAGAGACAGAGACAGAGACAGAGACAGAGGCAGAGACAGAGACAGAGACAGAGACAGAGGCAGACGCAGAGATAAGGACAGACGCAGAGAGCGAGAGAGAGCGACAGAGACAGACACAGAGAGAGAGACAGAGACACAGACAGATATAGAAACAGAGACAGAGACAGAGACAGAGACAGAGACAGAGACAGAGACAGAGACAGAGACAGAGACAGAGACAGAGACAGAGACAGAGACAGAGACAGAGACAGAGACAGAGACAGAGACAGAGACAGAGACAGAGACAGAGACAGAGACAGAGACAGAGACAGAGACAGAGACAGAGACAGAGACAGAGACAAAGACAGAGACAGAGATAGAGACAGACGCAGAGATAGGGACAGACGCAGAGAGCGAGAGAAAGTGACAGAGGTAGACACAGAGAGAGAGACACAGACAGAGACAGAGACAGAGACAGAGACAGAGACAGAGACAGAGACAGAGACAGAGCGAGAGAGAGCGACAGAGACAGAGACAGAGAGAGAGACAGAGACAGAGACAGAGACAGAGACAGAGACAGAGGCAGAGACAGAGACAGAGACAGAGACAGAGACAGAGACAGAGACAGACATAGAGACAGACGCAGAGATAGAGACAGACGCAGAGAGCGAGAGAGAGTGACAGAGGCAGACACAGAGACAGAGACAGAGACAGAGACAGAGACAGAGACAGAGACAGAGACAGAGACAGAGACAGAGACAGAGACAGAGACAGAGACAGAGACAGAGACAGAGACAGAGGCAGAGGCAGAGACAGAGACAGAGACAGAGGCAGACGCAGAGGCAGACGCAGAGATAAGGACAGACGCAGAGAGCGAGAGAGAGCGACAGAGACAGACACAGAGAGAGAGACAGAGACAGAGACAGATATAGAAACAGAGACAGAGACAGAGACAGAGACAGAGACAGAGACAGAGACAGAGACAGAGACAGAGACAGAGACAGAGACAGAGACAGAGACAGAGACAGAGACAGAGACAGAGACAGAGGCAGAGACAGAGACAGAGACAGAGACAAAGACAGAGACAGAGATAGAGACAGACGCAGAGATAGGGACAGACGCAGAGACCGAGAGAGAGTGACAGAGGCCGACACAGAGAGAGAGAGACAGAGACAGAGACAGAGACAGAGACAGAGACAGAGACAGAGACAGAGACAGAGACAGAGACAGAGACAGAGACAGAGACAGAGACAGAGACAGAGGCAGAGACAGAGACAGAGACAGAGACAGAGGCAGACGCAGAGATAAGGACAGACGCAGAGAGCGAGAGAGAGCGACAGAGACAGACACAGAGAGAGAGACAGAGACAGAGACAGATATAGAAACAGAGACAGAGACAGAGACAGAGACAGAGACAGAGACAGAGACAGAGACAGAGACAGAGACAGAGACAGAGACAGAGACAGAGACAGAGACAGAGACAGAGACAGAGACAGAGACAGAGACAGAGACAGAGACAGAGACAGAGACAGAGACAAAGACAGAGACAGAGATAGAGACAGACGCAGAGATAGGGACAGACGCAGAGAGCGAGAGAAAGTGACAGAGGTAGACACAGAGAGAGAGACACAGACAGAGACAGAGACAGAGACAGAGACAGAGACAGAGACAGAGACAGAGACAGAGCGAGAGAGAGCGACAGAGACAGAGACAGAGACAGAGACAGAGACAGAGACAGAGACAGAGACAGAGACAGAGGCAGAGACAGAGACAGAGACAGAGACAGAGACAGAGACAGAGACAGAGACAGAGACAGAGACAGAGACAGAGACAGAGACAGAGACAGAGACAGAGACAGAGACAGAGACAGAGACAGAGACAGAGACAGAGACAGAGACAGAGACAGAGACAGAGACAGAGACAGAGACAGAGACAGAGACAGAGACAGAGACAGAGACAGAGACAGAGACAGAGACAGAGACAGAGACATAGACATAGACATAGACAGAGACAGAGACAGAGGCAGAGACAGAGACAGAGACAGAGACAGAGACAGAGACAGAGACAGAGACACAGACAGAGACAGAGACAGAGACAGAGACAGAGACAGAGACAGAGACAGAGACAGACGCAGAGATAGGGACAGACGCAGAGAGCGAGAGAGAGTGACAGAGACAGAGACAGAGAGAGAGACAGAGACAGAGACAAAGACAGAGACAGAGACGGAGACAAAGACAGAGACAGAGATAGAGACAGACGCAGAGATAGGGACAGACGCAGAGAGCGAGAGAGTGACAGAGGCAGACACACAGAGAGAGACAGAGACAGAGACAGATATAGAAACAGAGACAGAGACAGAGACGGAGACGGAGACAGAGACAGAGACAGAGACAGAGACAGAGACAGAGACAGAGACAGAGACAGAGACAGAGATAGAGATAGAGACAGACGCAGAGATAGGGACAGATGCAGAGAGCGAGAGAGAGTGACAGAGGCAGACACAGAGAGAGAGACACAGACAGAGACAGAGGCAGAGACAGAGGCAGGGGCAGACGCAGAGATAGGGACAGACGCAGACAGCGAGAGAGAGTGACAGAGACAGACACAGAGAGAGAGACAGAGACAGAGACAGAGACAGACGCAGAGATAGGGACAGACGCAGAGAGCGAGAGAGTGACAGATGCAGACACACAGAGAGAGACAGAGACAGAGACAGATATAGAAACAGAGACAGAGACAGAGACGGAGACGGAGACAGAGACAGAGACAGAGACAGAGACAGAGACAGAGACAGAGACAGAGACACAGACAGAGACAGAGACAGAGACAGAGACAGAGACAGAGACAGAGACAGAGACAGAGACAGAGACAGACGCAGAGATAGGGACAGACGCAGAGAGCGAGAGAGAGTGACAGAGACAGAGACAGAGAGAGAGACAGAGACAGAGACAAAGACAGAGACAGAGACAGAGACAAAGACAGAGACAGAGATAGAGACAGACGCAGAGATAGGGACAGACGCAGAGAGCGAGAGAGTGACAGATGCAGACACACAGAGAGAGACAGAGACAGAGACAGATATAGAAACAGAGACAGAGACAGAGACGGAGACGGAGACAGAGACAGAGACAGAGACAGAGACAGAGACAGAGACAGAGACAGAGACAGAGACAGAGATAGAGATAGAGACAGACGCAGAGATAGGGACAGATGCAGAGAGCGAGAGAGAGTGACAGAGGCAGACACAGAGAGAGAGACACAGACAGAGACAGAGGCAGAGACAGAGGCAGGGGCAGACGCAGAGATAGGGACAGACGCAGACAGCGAGAGAGAGTGACAGAGACAGACACAGAGAGAGAGACAGAGACAGAGACAGAGACAGACGCAGAGATAGGGACAGACGCAGAGAGCGAGAGAGAGTGACAGAGGCAGACACAGAGAGGGAGACACAGGCAGAGACAGATATAGAGACAGAGACAGAGACAGAGACAGAGACAGAGACAGAGACAGAGACAGAGACAGAGACAGAGACAGAGACAGAGACAGAGACAGAGACAGAGACAGAGACAGAGACAGAGACAGAGACAGAGACAGAGACAGAGACAAAGACAGATATAGAAACAGAGACAGAGACAGAGACAGAGACAGAGACAGAGACAGAGACAGAGACAGAGACAGAGACAGAGACAGAGACAGAGACAGAGACAGAGACAGAGGCAGAGACAGAGACAGAGACAGAGACAGAGACAAAGACAGAGACAGAGGCAGACGCAGAGATAAGGACAGACGCAGAGAGCGAGAGAGAGCGACAGAGACAGACACAGAGAGAGAGACAGAGACAGAGACAGATATAGAAACAGAGACAGAGACAGAGACAGAGACAGAGACAGAGACAGAGACAGAGACAGAGACAGAGACAGAGACAGAGACAGAGACAGAGACAGAGACAGAGACAGAGACAGAGACAGAGGCAGACGCAGAGATAAGGACAGACGCAGAGAGCGAGAGAGAGCGACAGAGACAGACACAGAGAGAGAGACAGAGACAGAGACAGATATAGAAACAGAGACAGAGACAGAGACAGAGACAGAGACAGAGACAGAGACAGAGACAGAGACAGAGACAGAGACAGAGACAGAGACAGAGACAGAGACAGAGACAGAGACAGAGACAGAGACAGAGACAGAGACAGAGACAGAGACAGAGACAGAGACAGAGACAGAGACAGAGACAGAGACAGAGACAGAGACAGAGACAGAGACAAAGACAGAGACAGAGATAGAGACAGACGCAGAGATAGGGACAGACGCAGAGAGCGAGAGAAAGTGACAGAGGTAGACACAGAGAGAGAGACACAGACAGAGACAGAGACAGAGACAGAGACAGAGACAGAGACAGAGACAGAGACAGAGCGAGAGAGAGCGACAGAGACAGAGACAGAGAGAGAGACAGAGACAGAGACAGAGACAGAGACAGAGACAGAGGCAGAGACAGAGACAGAGACAGAGACAGAGACAGAGACAGAGACAGACATAGAGACAGACGCAGAGATAGAGACAGACGCAGAGAGCGAGAGAGAGTGACAGAGGCAGACACAGAGACAGAGACAGAGACAGAGACAGAGACAGAGACGGAGACAGAGACAGAGACAGAGACAGAGACAGAGACAGAGGCAGAGACAGAGACAGAGGCAGAGGCAGAGACAGAGACAGAGACAGAGGCAGACGCAGAGGCAGACGCAGAGATAAGGACAGACGCAGAGAGCGAGAGAGAGCGACAGAGACAGACACAGAGAGAGAGACAGAGACAGAGACAGATATAGAAACAGAGACAGAGACAGAGACAGAGACAGAGACAGAGACAGAGACAGAGACAGAGACAGAGACAGAGACAGAGACAGAGACAGAGACAGAGACAGAGACAGAGACAGAGACAGAGACAGAGGCAGAGACAGAGACAGAGACAGAGACAAAGACAGAGACAGAGATAGAGACAGACGCAGAGATAGGGACAGACGCAGAGACCGAGAGAGAGTGACAGAGGCCGACACAGAGAGAGAGAGACAGAGACAGAGACAGAGACAGAGACAGAGACAGAGACAGAGACAGAGACAGAGACAGAGACAGAGACAGAGGCAGAGACAGAGACAGAGACAGAGACAGAGACAAAGACAGAGACAGAGGCAGACGCAGAGATAAGGACAGACGCAGAGAGCGAGAGAGAGCGACAGAGACAGACACAGAGAGAGAGACAGAGACAGAGACAGATATAGAAACAGAGACAGAGACAGAGACAGAGACAGAGACAGAGACAGAGACAGAGACAGAGACAGAGACAGAGACAGAGACAGAGACAGAGGCAGAGACAGAGACAGAGACAGAGACAGAGGCAGACGCAGAGATAAGGACAGACGCAGAGAGCGAGAGAGAGCGACAGAGACAGACACAGAGAGAGAGACAGAGACAGAGACAGATATAGAAACAGAGACAGAGACAGAGACAGAGACAGAGACAGAGACAGAGACAGAGACAGAGACAGAGACAGAGACAGAGACAGAGACAGAGACAGAGACAGAGACAGAGACAGAGACAGAGACAGAGACAGAGACAGAGACAGAGACAAAGACAGAGACAGAGATAGAGACAGACGCAGAGATAGGGACAGACGCAGAGAGCGAGAGAAAGTGACAGAGGTAGACACAGAGAGAGAGACACAGACAGAGACAGAGACAGAGACAGAGACAGAGACAGAGACAGAGACAGAGACAGAGCGAGAGAGAGCGACAGAGACAGAGACAGAGAGAGAGACAGAGACAGAGACAGAGACAGAGACAGAGACGGAGGCAGAGACAGAGACAGAGACAGAGACAGAGACAGAGACAGAGACAGACATAGAGACAGACGCAGAGATAGAGACAGACGCAGAGAGCGAGAGAGAGTGACAGAGGCCGACACAGAGAGAGAGAGACAGAGACAGAGACAGAGACAGAGACAGAGACAGAGACAGAGACAGAGACAGAGACAGAGACAGAGACAGAGACAGAGACAGAGACAGAGACAGAGACAGAGACAAAGACAGAGACAGAGATAGAGACAGACGCAGAGATAGGGACAGACGCAGAGAGCGAGAGAAAGTGACAGAGGTAGACACAGAGAGAGAGACACAGACAGAGACAGAGACAGAGACAGAGACAGAGACAGAGACAGAGACAGAGACAGAGCGAGAGAGAGCGACAGAGACAGAGACAGAGACAGAGACAGAGACAGAGACAGAGACAGAGACAGAGACAGAGGCAGAGACAGAGACAGAGACAGAGACAGAGACAGAGACAGAGACAGAGACAGAGACAGAGACAGAGACAGAGACAGAGACAGAGACAGAGACAGAGACAGAGACAGAGACAGAGACAGAGACAGAGACAGAGACAGAGACAGAGACAGAGACAGAGACAGAGACAGAGACAGAGACAGAGACAGAGACAGAGACAGAGACAGAGACAGAGACAGAGACAGAGACAGAGACATAGACATAGACAGAGACAGAGACAGAGGCAGAGACAGAGACAGAGACAGAGACAGAGACAGAGACAGAGACAGAGACACAGACAGAGACAGAGACAGAGACAGAGACAGAGACAGAGACAGAGACAGACGCAGAGATAGGGACAGACGCAGAGAGCGAGAGAGAGTGACAGAGACAGAGACAGAGAGAGAGACAGAGACAGAGACAAAGACAGAGACAGAGACAGAGACAAAGACAGAGACAGAGATAGAGACAGACGCAGAGATAGGGACAGACGCAGAGAGCGAGAGAGTGACAGAGGCAGACACACAGAGAGAGACAGAGACAGAGACAGATATAGAAACAGAGACAGAGACAGAGACGGAGACGGAGACAGAGACAGAGACAGAGACAGAGACAGAGACAGAGACAGAGACAGAGACAGAGACAGAGATAGAGATAGAGACAGACGCAGAGATAGGGACAGATGCAGAGAGCGAGAGAGAGTGACAGAGGCAGACACAGAGAGAGAGACACAGACAGAGACAGAGGCAGAGACAGAGGCAGGGGCAGACGCAGAGATAGGGACAGACGCAGACAGCGAGAGAGAGTGACAGAGACAGACACAGAGAGAGAGACAGAGACAGAGACAGAGACAGACGCAGAGATAGGGACAGACGCAGAGAGCGAGAGAGAGTGACAGAGGCAGACACAGAGAGGGAGACACAGGCAGAGACAGATATAGAGACAGAGACAGAGACAGAGACAGAGACAGAGACAGAGACAGAGACAGAGACAGAGACAGAGACAGAGACAGAGACAGAGACAGAGACAGAGACAGAGACAGAGACAGAGACAGAGACAGAGACAGAGACAGAGACAAAGACAGAGACAGAGACAGAGATAGAGACAGACGCAGAGATAGGGACAGACGCAGAGAGCGAGAGAGTGACAGAGGCAGACACACAGAGAGAGACAGAGACAGAGACAGATATAGAAACAGAGACAGAGACAGAGACGGAGACGGAGACAGAGACAGAGACAGAGACAGAGACAGAGACAGAGACAGAGACAGAGACAGAGACAGAGACAAAGACAGAGACAGAGACAGAGACAAAGACAGAGACAGAGATAGAGACAGACGCAGAGATAGGGACAGACGCAGAGAGCGAGAGAGTGACAGAGGCAGACACACAGAGAGAGACAGAGACAGAGACAGATATAGAAACAGAGACAGAGACAGAGACGGAGACGGAGACAGAGACAGAGACAGAGACAGAGACAGAGACAGAGACAGAGACAGAGACAGAGATAGAGATAGAGACAGACGCAGAGATAGGGACAGATGCAGAGAGCGAGAGAGAGTGACAGAGGCAGACACAGAGAGAGAGACACAGACAGAGACAGAGGCAGAGACAGAGGCAGGGGCAGACGCAGAGATAGGGACAGACGCAGACAGCGAGAGAGAGTGACAGAGACAGACACAGAGAGAGAGACAGAGACAGAGACAGAGACAGACGCAGAGATAGGGACAGACGCAGAGAGCGAGAGAGAGTGACAGAGGCAGACACAGAGAGGGAGACACAGGCAGAGACAGATATAGAGACAGAGACAGAGACAGAGACAGAGACAGAGACAGAGACAGAGACAGAGACAGAGACAGAGACAGAGACAGAGACAGAGACAGAGACAGAGACAGAGACAGAGACAGAGACAGAGACAGAGACAGAGACAGAGACAAAGACAGAGACAGAGACAGAGACAGAGACAGAGATAGAGACAGACGCAGAGATAGGGACAGACGCAGAGAGCGAGAGAGTGACAGAGGCAGACACACAGAGAGAGACAGAGACAGAGACAGATATAGAAACAGAGACAGAGACAGAGACGGAGACGGAGACAGAGACAGAGACAGAGACAGAGACAGAGACAGAGACAGAGACAGAGACAGAGACAGAGACAGACGCAGAGATAGGGACAGACGCAGAGAGCGAGAGAGAGTGACAGAGACAGAGACAGAGAGAGAGACAGAGACAGAGACAGATATAGAGACAGAGACAGAGACAGAGACAGAGACAGAGACAGAGACAGAGACAGAGACAGAGACAGAGACAGAGACAGAGACAGAGACAGAGACAGAGACAGAGACAGAGACAGAGACAGAGACAGAGACAGAGACAGAGACAGAGATAGAGATAGAGACAGACGCAGAGATAGGGACAGATGCAGAGAGCGAGAGAGAGTGACAGAGGCAGACACAGAGAGAGATACACAGACAGAGACAGAGACAGAGACAGAGGCAGAGGCAGACGCAGAGATAGGGACAGACGCAGACAGCGAGAGAGAGTGACAGAGACAGACACAGAGAGAGAGACAGAGACAGAGACAGAGACAGACGCAGAGATAGGGACAGACGC
>OY756261.1:11683529-11686029 GCA_963576845.1 Megachile leachella | reverse complement strand
AGAGACAGACGCAGAGACAGAGACAGAGACAGAGACAGAGACAGAGACAGAGACAGAGACAGAGACAGAGACAGAGACAGAGACAGAGACAGAGACAGAGACAGAGACAGAGACAGAGACAGAGACAGAGACAGAGACAGAGACAGAGACAGAGACAGAGACAGAGACAGAGACAGAGATAGAGACAGACGCAGAGATAGGGACAGACGCAGAGAGCGAGAGAGAGTGACAGAGGCAGACACAGAGAGAGAGACACAGGCAGAGAAAGATATAGAGACAGAGACAGAGACAGAGACAGAGACAGAGACAGAGACAGAGACAGAGACAGAGACAGAGACAGAGACAAAGACAGAGACAGAGACAGAGACAGAGACAAAGACAGAGACAGAGATAGAGACAGACGCAGAGATAGGGACAGACGCAGAGAGCGAGAGAGAGTGACAGAGGCAGACACACAGAGAGAGACACAGACAGAGACGGAGACGGAGACGGAGACGGAGACGCAGACGGAGACGGAGACGGAGACGGAGACGGAGACGGAGACGGAGACGGAGACGGAGACGGAGACAGAGACAGAGACAGAGACAGACGCAGAGACCGAGAGAGAGTGACAGAGGCCGACACAGAGAAGAGAGACAGAGACAGAGACAGAGACAGACGCAGAGATAGGGACAGACGCAGAGAGCGAGAGAGAGTGACAGAGACAGAGACAGAGACAGAGACAGAGACAGAGACAGAGACAGAGACAGAGACAGAGACAGAGACAGAGACAGAGACAGAGACAGAGACAGAGACAGAGACAGAGACAGAGATAGAGATAGAGACAGACGCAGAGATAGGGACAGATGCAGAGAGCGAGAGAGAGTGACAGAGGCAGACACAGAGAGAGAGACACAGACAGAGACAGAGACAGAGACAGAGACAGAGACAGAGGCAGAGGCAGAGACAGAGACAGAGACAGAGACAGAGACAGAGACAGAGACAGAGACAGAGACAAAGACAGAGACAGAGATAGAGACAGACGCAGAGATAGGGACAGACGCAGAGAGCGAGAGAGAGTGACAGAGGCAGACACAGAGAGAGAGACACAGACAGAGACAGATATAGAGGAAGAGACAGAGACAGAGACAGAGACAGAGACAGAGACAGAGACAGAGACAGAGACAGAGACAGAGACAGAGACAGAGACAGAGACAGAGACAGAGACAGAGACAGAGACAGAGACAGAGACAAAGACAGAGACAGAGACAGAGACAAAGACAGAGACAGAGATAGAGACAGACGCAGAGAGCGAGAGAGAGTGACAGAGGCAGACACAGAGAGAGAGACACAGACAGAGACAGAGACGGAGACAGAGACAGAGACAGAGACGGAGACGGAGACAGAGACAGAGACAGAGACAGAGACAGAGACAGAGACAGAGACAAAGACAGAGACAGAGACAGAGACAAAGACAGAGACAGAGATAGAGACAGACGCAGAGATAGGGACAGACGCAGAGAGCGAGAGAGAGTGACAGAGGCAGACACACAGAGAGAGACACAGACAGAGACAGAGACAGAGACAGAGACAGAGACAGAGACGGAGACAGAGACAGAGACAGAGACAGAGACAGAGACAGAGACAGAGACAGAGACAGAGACAGAGACAGAGACAGAGACAGAGACAGAGACAGAGACAAAGACAGAGACAGAGACAGAGACAAAGACAGAGACAGAGATAGAGACAGACGCAGAGAGCGAGAGAGAGTGACAGAGGCAGACACAGAGAGAGAGACACAGACAGAGACAGAGACGGAGACAGAGACAGAGACAGAGACGGAGACGGAGACAGAGACAGAGACAGAGACAGAGACAGAGACAGAGACAGAGACAAAGACAGAGACAGAGACAGAGACAAAGACAGAGACAGAGATAGAGACAGACGCAGAGATAGGGACAGACGCAGAGAGCGAGAGAGAGTGACAGAGGCAGACACACAGAGAGAGACACAGACAGAGACAGAGACAGAGACAGAGACAGAGACAGAGACGGAGACAGAGACGGAGACGGAGACGGAGACGGAGACGCAGGCGGAGACGGAGACGGAGACGGAGACGGAGACGGAAACGGCGACGGAGACGGAGACGGAGACGGAGACGGAGACGGAGACAGAGACGGAGACAGAGACAGAGACAGAGACAGACGCAGAGACCGAGAGAGAGTGACAGAGGCCGACACAGAGAAGAGAGACAGAGACAGAGACAGAACCAGAGACAGGGACAGGGACAGGGACAGAGAGACAGAGACAGAGACAGAACCAGAGACAGGGACAGGGACAGGGACAGAGACAGAGACAGAGACAGAGACAGAGACAGAGACAGAGACAGATATAGAGACAGAGACAGAGACAGAGACAGAGACAGATACAGAGACAGAGACAGAGACAGAGACAGAGACAGAGGCAGAGGCAGAGGCAGAGGCAGAGGCAGAGGCAGAAGCAGAGGCAGAGGCAGTGGCAG
>OY756261.1:11678529-11681029 GCA_963576845.1 Megachile leachella | reverse complement strand
GGAGACGCAGGCGGAGACGGAGACGGAGACGGAGACGGAGACGGAAACGGTGACGGAGACGGAGACGGAGACGGAGACGGAGACGGAGACAGAGACGGAGACAGAGACAGAGACAGAGACAGACGCAGAGACCGAGAGAGAGTGACAGAGGCCGACACAGAGAAGAGAGACAGAGACAGAGACAGAGACAGAGACAGAGACAGATATAGAGACAGAGACAGATATAGAGACAGAGACAGAGACAGAGACAGATACAGAGACAGAGACAGAGACAGAGACAGAGACAGAGGCAGAGGCAGAGGCAGAGGCAGAGGCAGAGGCAGAAGCAGAGGCAGAGGCAGTGGCAGAGGCAGAGACAGAGACAGAGACAGAGACAGAGACAGAGAGAGAGACAGGGACGGAGACGGAGACGGAGACGGAGACGGAGACGGAGACGGAGACAGAGACAGAGACAGAGACAGAGACAGAGACAGATACATAGACGGAGACAGAGACAGAGGCAGAGACAGAGACAGACGCAGAGAACGAGAGAGAGTGACAGAGGCCGACACAGAGAGAGAGACAGAGACAGAGACAGAGAGAGAGACAGAGACAGAGACAGAGACAGAGACAGAGACAGAGACAGAGGCAGAGGCAGAGACAGAGACAGAGACAGAGACAGAGACAGAGACAGAGACAGAGACAGAAACAGACACAGAGACAGAGACAGAGACAGAGACAGAGACAGATATAGAGACAGAGACAGAGACAAAGACAGAGACGGTGACGGAGACGGAGACGGAGACGGAGACGGAGACGGAGACAGAGACAGAGACGGAGACAGGGACAGAGACAGAGACAGAGACAGACGCAGAGACCGAGAGAGAGTGACAGAGGCCGACACAGAGAGAGAGACAGAGACAGAGACAGAGACAGAGACAGAGACAGAGACAGAGGCAGACGCAGAGATAGGGACAGACGCAGAGAGCGAGAGAGAGTGACAGAGACAGACACAGAGAGAGAGACAGAGACAGAGACAGATATAGAGACAGAGACAGAGACAGAGACAGAGACAGAGACAGAGACAGAGACAGAGACAGAGACAGAGACAGAGACAGAGACAGAGACAGAGACAGAGACAGAGACAGAGACAGAGACAGAGACAGAGACAGAGACAGAGACAGAGACAGAGACAGAGACAGAGACAGAGACAGAGACAGAGACAGAGACAGAGACAGAGACAGAAACGGAGACGGAGACAGAGACAGAGACAGAGACAGAGACAGAGACAGAGACAGAGACAGAGACAGAGACAGAAACAGAGACGGAGACAGAGACAGC
Source organism: Megachile leachella (assembly GCA_963576845.1). Taxonomy (NCBI): domain Eukaryota; kingdom Metazoa; phylum Arthropoda; class Insecta; order Hymenoptera; family Megachilidae; genus Megachile; species Megachile leachella. The sequence continues at coordinate 11,679,709 of OY756261.1, read as the reverse complement.
GGCAGACGCAGAGATAGGGACAGACGCAGAGAGCGAGGGAGAGTGACAGAGGCAGACACAGAGAGAGAGACAGGGACAGAGGCAGAGACAGACACAGAGAGAGAGAGAGACAGAGACAGAGACAGAGACAGAGACAGAGACAGAGACAGAAACAGAGACAGGGACAGGGACAGGGACAGGGACAGAGACAGAGACAGAGACAGAGACAGAGACAGAGGCAGACGCGGAGATAGGGACAGACGCAGAGAGCGAGAGAGAGTGACAGAGACAGACACAGAGAGAGAGACAGAGACAGAGACAGAGACAGACGCAGAGATAGGGACAGACGCAGAGAGCGAGAGAGAGTGACAGAGGCAGACACAGAGAGAGAGACAGGGACAGAGGCAGAGACAGACACAGAGGGAGAGAGAGACAGAGACAGAGACAGAACCAGAGACAGGGACAGGGACAGGGACGGAGACAGAGACAGAGACAGAGACAGAGACAGAGACAGAGACAGATATAGAGACAGAGACAGAGACAGAGACAGAGACAGAGACAGAGACAGAGACAGAGACAGAGACAGAGACAGAGACAGAGACAGAGACAGAGACAGAGGCAGAGGCAGAGGCAGAGGCAGAAGCAGAGGCAGAGGCAGAGGCAGAGGCAGAGACAGAGACAGAGACAGAGACAGAGACAGAGAGAGAGACAGGGACGGAGACGGAGACGGAGACGGAGACGGAGACGGAGACGGAGACAGAGACAGAGACAGAGACAGAGACAGAGACAGAGACAGAGACGGAGACAGAGACAGAGGCAGAGACAGAGACAGACGCAGAGACCGAGAGAGAGTGACAGAGGCCGACACAGAGAGAGAGACAGAGACAGAGACAGAGACAGAGAGAGAGACAGAGACAGAGACAGAGACAGAGACAGAGACAGAGACAGAGACAGAGACGGAGACAGAGACAGCGGCAGACGCAGAGATAGGGACAGGCGCAGAGAGCGAGAGAGAGTGACAGAGGCAGACACAGAGAGAGAGACAGGGACAGAGGCAGAGACAGACACAGAGAGAGAGAGAGACAGAGACAGAGACAGAGACAGAGACACAGACAGAAACAGAGACAGGGACAGGGACAGGGACAGGGACAGGGACAGAGACAGAGACACAGACAGAGACAGAGACAGAGACAGAGGCAGA
>OY756261.1:11666029-11671029 GCA_963576845.1 Megachile leachella | reverse complement strand
CAGAGACAGAGACAGAGACAGAGACAAAGACAGAGACAGAGACAGAGACAAAGACAGAGACAGAGATAGAGACAGACGCAGAGATAGGGACAGACGCAGAGAGCGAGAGAGAGTGACAGAGGCAGACACACAGAGAGAGACACAGACAGAGACAGAGACAGAGACAGAGACAGAGACAGAGACGGAGACAGAGACGGAGACGGAGACGGAGACGGAGACGCAGGCGGAGACGGAGACGGAGACGGAGACGGAGACGGAAACGGCGACGGAGACGGAGACGGAGACGGAGACGGAGACGGAGACAGAGACGGAGACAGAGACAGAGACAGAGACAGACGCAGAGACCGAGAGAGAGTGACAGAGGCCGACACAGAGAAGAGAGACAGAGACAGAGACAGAACCAGAGACAGGGACAGGGACAGGGACAGAGAGACAGAGACAGAGACAGAACCAGAGACAGGGACAGGGACAGGGACAGAGACAGAGACAGAGACAGAGACAGAGACAGAGACAGAGACAGATATAGAGACAGAGACAGAGACAGAGACAGAGACAGATACAGAGACAGAGACAGAGACAGAGACAGAGACAGAGGCAGAGGCAGAGGCAGAGGCAGAGGCAGAGGCAGAAGCAGAGGCAGAGGCAGTGGCAGAGGCAGAGACAGAGACAGAGACAGAGACAGAGACAGAGAGAGAGACAGGGACGGAGACGGAGACGGAGACGGAGACGGAGACGGAGACAGAGACAGAGACAGAGACAGAGACAGAGACAGAGACATAGACGGAGACGGAGACAGAGGCAGAGACAGAGACAGACGCAGAGAACGAGAGAGAGTGACAGAGGCCGACACAGAGAGAGAGACAGAGACAGAGACAGAGAGAGAGACAGAGACAGAGACAGAGACAGAGACAGAGACAGAGACAGAGGCAGAGGCAGAGACAGAGACAGAGACAGAGACAGAGACAGAGACAGAGACAGAGACAGAAACAGACACAGAGACAGAGACAGAGACAGAGACAGAGACAGATATAGAGACAGAGACAGAGACAAAGACAGAGACGGAGACGGAGACGGAGACGGAGACGGAGACGCAGACGGAGACGGAGACGGAGACGGAGACGGTGACGGTGACGGAGACGGAGACGGGGACGGAGACGGAGACGGAGACGGAGACGGAGACAGAGACAGAGACAGAGACAGAGACAGAGACAGAGACAGAGACAGAGACAGAGACGGAGACAGAGACAGAGACAGAGACAGAGACAGAGATAGAGATAGAGACAGACGCAGAGATAGGGACAGATGCAGAGAGCGAGAGAGAGTGACAGAGGCAGACACAGAGAGAGAGACACAGACAGAGACAGAGACAGAGACAGAGAGAGAGACAGAGACAGAGACAGAGACAGAGACAGAGACAGAGACAGAGACAGAGACAGAGACAGAGACAGAGACAGAGACAGAGACAGAGACAGAGACAGAGACAGAGACAGAGACAGAGACAGAGACAGAGGCAGAGACAGAGACAGAGACAGAGACAGAGACAGAGACAGAGACAGAGACAGAGACAGAGACAGAGACAGAGATAGAGATAGAGACAAACGCAGAGATAGGGACAGATGCAGAGAGCGAGAGAGAGTGACAGAGGCAGACACAGAGAGAGAGACACAGACAGAGACAGAGACAGAGACAGAGACAGAGACAGAGACAGAGATAGAGATAGAGACAGACGCAGAGATAGGGACAGATGCAGAGAGCGAGAGAGAGTGACAGAGGCAGACACAGAGAGAGAGACACAGACAGAGACAGAGACAGAGACAGAGGCAGAGGCAGAGACAGAGACAGAGACAGAGACAGAGACAGAGACAGAGACAGAGACAAAGACAGAGACAGAGATAGAGACAGACGCAGAGATAGGGACAGACGCAGAGAGCGAGAGAGAGTGACAGAGGCAGACACAGAGAGAGAGACACAGACAGAGACAGATATAGAGGCAGAGACAGAGACAGAGACAGAGACAGAGACGGAGACAGAGACAGAGACAGAGACAGAGACAGAGACAGAGACAGAGACAGAGACAGAGACAGAGACAGAGACAAAGACAGAGACAGAGACAGAGACAAAGACAGAGACAGAGATAGAGACAGACGCAGAGAGCGAGAGAGAGTGACAGAGGCAGACACAGAGAGAGAGACACAGACAGAGACAGAGACGGAGACAGAGACAGAGACAGAGACGGAGACGGAGACAGAGACAGAGACAGAGACAGAGACAGAGACAGAGACAGAGACAGAGACAGAGACAGAGATAGAGATAGAGACAGACGCAGAGATAGGGACAGATGCAGACAGCGAGAGAGAGTGACAGAGGCAGACACAGAGAGAGAGACACAGACAGAGACAGAGACAGAGACAGAGGCAGAGGCAGACGCAGAGATAGGGACAGACGCAGACAGCGAGAGAGAGTGACAGAGACAGACACAGAGAGAGAGACAGAGACAGAGACAGAGACAGAGACAGACGCAGAGATAGGGACAGACGCAGAGAGCGAGAGAGAGTGACAGAGACAGAGACAGAGACAGAGACAGAGACAGAGACAGAGACAGAGACAGAGACAAAGACAGAGACAGAGATAGAGACAGACGCAGAGATAGGGACAGACGCAGAGAGCGAGAGAGAGTGACAGAGGCAGACACAGAGAGAGAGACACAGGCAGAGAAAGATATAGAGACAGAGACAGAGACAGAGACAGAGACAGAGACAGAGACAGAGACAGAGACAGAGACAGAGACAGAGACAGAGACAGAGACAAAGACAGAGACAGAGACAGAGACAGAGACAGAGACAAAGACAGAGACAGAGATAGAGACAGACGCAGAGATAGGGACAGACGCAGAGAGCGAGAGAGAGTGACAGAGGCAGACACACAGAGAGAGACACAGACAGAGACAGAGACAGAGACAGAGACAGAGACAGAGACAAAGACAGAGACAGAGATAGAGACAGACGCAGAGATAGGGACAGACGCAGAGAGCGAGAGAGAGTGACAGAGGCAGACACACAGAGAGAGACACAGACAGAGACAGAGACAGAGACAGAGACAGAGACAGAGACGGAGACAGAGACGGAGACGGAGACGGAGACGGAGACGCAGGCGGAGACGGAGACGGAGACGGAGACGGAGACGGAAACGGTGACGGAGACGGAGACGGAGACGGAGACGGAGACGGAGACAGAGACGGAGACAGAGACAGAGACAGAGACAGACGCAGAGACCGAGAGAGAGTGACAGAGGCCGACACAGAGAAGAGAGACAGAGACAGAGACAGAGACAGAGACAGAGACAGATATAGAGACAGAGACAGATATAGAGACAGAGACAGAGACAGAGACAGATACAGAGACAGAGACAGAGACAGAGACAGAGACAGAGGCAGAGGCAGAGGCAGAGGCAGAGGCAGAGGCAGAAGCAGAGGCAGAGGCAGTGGCAGAGGCAGAGACAGAGACAGAGACAGAGACAGAGACAGAGAGAGAGACAGGGACGGAGACGGAGACGGAGACGGAGACGGAGACGGAGACGGAGACAGAGACAGAGACAGAGACAGAGACAGAGACAGATACATAGACGGAGACAGAGACAGAGGCAGAGACAGAGACAGACGCAGAGAACGAGAGAGAGTGACAGAGGCCGACACAGAGAGAGAGACAGAGACAGAGACAGAGAGAGAGACAGAGACAGAGACAGAGACAGAGACAGAGACAGAGACAGAGGCAGAGGCAGAGACAGAGACAGAGACAGAGACAGAGACAGAGACAGAGACAGAGACAGAAACAGACACAGAGACAGAGACAGAGACAGAGACAGAGACAGATATAGAGACAGAGACAGAGACAAAGACAGAGACGGTGACGGAGACGGAGACGGAGACGGAGACGGAGACGGAGACAGAGACAGAGACGGAGACAGGGACAGAGACAGAGACAGAGACAGACGCAGAGACCGAGAGAGAGTGACAGAGGCCGACACAGAGAGAGAGACAGAGACAGAGACAGAGACAGAGACAGAGACAGAGACAGAGGCAGACGCAGAGATAGGGACAGACGCAGAGAGCGAGAGAGAGTGACAGAGACAGACACAGAGAGAGAGACAGAGACAGAGACAGATATAGAGACAGAGACAGAGACAGAGACAGAGACAGAGACAGAGACAGAGACAGAGACAGAGACAGAGACAGAGACAGAGACAGAGACAGAGACAGAGACAGAGACAGAGACAGAGACAGAGACAGAGACAGAGACAGAGACAGAGACAGAGACAGAGACAGAGACAGAGACAGAGACAGAGACAGAGACAGAGACAGAGACAGAGACAGAGACAGAAACGGAGACGGAGACAGAGACAGAGACAGAGACAGAGACAGAGACAGAGACAGAGACAGAGACAGAGACAGAAACAGAGACGGAGACAGAGACAGCGGCAGACGCAGAGATAGGGACAGACGCAGAGAGCGAGGGAGAGTGACAGAGGCAGACACAGAGAGAGAGACAGGGACAGAGGCAGAGACAGACACAGAGAGAGAGAGAGACAGAGACAGAGACAGAGACAGAGACAGAGACAGAGACAGAAACAGAGACAGGGACAGGGACAGGGACAGGGACAGAGACAGAGACAGAGACAGAGACAGAGACAGAGGCAGACGCGGAGATAGGGACAGACGCAGAGAGCGAGAGAGAGTGACAGAGACAGACACAGAGAGAGAGACAGAGACAGAGACAGAGACAGACGCAGAGATAGGGACAGACGCAGAGAGCGAGAGAGAGTGACAGAGGCAGACACAGAGAGAGAGACAGGGACAGAGGCAGAGACAGACACAGAGGGAGAGAGAGACAGAGACAGAGACAGAACCAGAGACAGGGACAGGGACAGGGACGGAGACAGAGACAGAGACAGAGACAGAGACAGAGACAGAGACAGATATAGAGACAGAGACAGAGACAGAGACA